>KQ464116.1:153167-176743 GCA_001304625.1 Trametes sp. AH28-2
CGATGTGGTCCGCTCGCATGTGTACACTCGCGTTCGCTCACATCCCCACCCCCCTCCCCTCCACACGCACCATCCCACCCCCGCCTCGGCCCCCACCCCATATCCTATTCCCGAGCATACCCCGTCGTCGCCTCGGCGACCCGTCGATAGCACCCGCAGCGGGCCGCCCTGCTTCGCGCGCCCGCGCGACTGCCCCCCACGCTCGTTTCCTTATTGTCTCTCGTTGTCTGGTATTTGCGCGCATTATGCGCCCCACGCTCCCTCCGCATGCTCTCTCTGTCTTTCTTTTTGTTGATTCTCGTTCTCGTCATGGACTTGGTAGTAGTAGCAGGATTCGTCTCTCGGTGTCGAAGGTCGGTCAGTCGAAAGGTCGGTCGGTCGGGTGGGAGCTCCTTAGTCGTCTTATACAGTATATAATGTACTATGTGTGCTGATATGCATATCGGAATTCTCGTCTGCGCGGGGTGATGTGTCCGTGGTTGCCGGTGAGTGTGTGCTGTTCGGCGTTGTGCTAGTTCCCGCTCCTAGTGTTGGACTGTGTGTCTTCAAAGGTTTCTTGACTGTAGCTTTGCGTGTTATTGGTCTATGTCCTGTTTGCATGTCTGCCCGGGCTTAACAAACAACCCAGCTACAACTACATGTATGTCAGGCACATTTTGTGGCTATTGATGAGCACTATGATGCTGTTTTTGAAGAAAGGCTGCAGTGTTACTGTATTTCGGCATCAGTGCTATACCTAACACACACTTGCTCCAACCTAGTGTATATAAGAAAAAGGTGTTTCCTGCCGCTCTCGTAAATAATTGCAACAAGGCAGTGATGCCGGTGTTTCCCAGATTATAGGAATAGGGGAGAAGTGGTTACAAGACCCTGGGCCCACCGAATCATGCTTCACAACCACTCAACTAGCATAATACACAGGGTCAAAAGTCGAGTGGGTGAGGGTCAGGGCTAGGCCTAAGCGCCGGGGGCTAGGATAAGCGCTGATGGGTGGGCGGCAATTCCGTGATGCGGAGCCACTCTGTGATGGATCAGCCACTTTATGATGGCAATGTCTCAGACGTCCGCCAGTAAGCAGCACTACTGTGTGAGTGCCCATTCCCCCCTAATAGAGCGCGTTTGCACCACAGTTATGACCGGAAAGCGTGAAACTACAAAAGCGAGGGAGGCACTGACTGTTGTGTGAGAGGGAACCAAGTTCGAAACCGCGGTGGGACAATTACATAACGGTGTGCACATATGATGTTCTAATCCAGCCGTCTCTATTGCTGTGTTAGCATGGGGAGCATTATTGCCCGCACAGGGGTGAAGCCCCCTAAGTGTGTTTCACCCTTCATGTTTCGTGCCTCCTGTCAATGGGGCGGAGAGCAGCACAGCAGAACCCGTAGATAGAAGGATTGCATTATTCCAGCATTGGAATATATAATATGCAAACACCACGTACGCGGAGGGCTCAGCCTGCACATGCGTCGCATTGACTCAGGAACTGTCAGTTTCTGGGGCGACGTACGTTGGTAGGCGTGAGGTCGTGATGACCCAGGAGCGGAACATTGTGGTGGAAAACAATGTGCTCGCACTCGAGCCCTGGTGTTCGTACTGACATGTACACTTCTTCTGTACACTCTATCACTTACTTGTACGAGCGCCTATATTCCGAGCCCGCGCAAGTGCGCAGGCTCGGACACCCACTGTGCAAAGGAGCTCTCGACCCGAGACCGCGCAGGTGCGCAGTCTCGGACACCTATGGTGGCACGAGCGCCCACCCGAGCCCGCGCAGGTGCGCAGGCTCGGAAGGTCGCTGGACAAAGACACTCACGGACCGAGCCCGCGCAGGTGCGCGGGCTCGGGATCCGGACAACTCATATCGGTTCGAACTGCACGCCAACGCGATGTGCTCGTATCTGCCGTGTTATGGTTACAAGAATACATAGCGATACAATCTCATAAGCGTTACTACGACTGTGCAGGGTCGACGATGTCCACGAGGGTGATCCGCTCACCGTCCCACAAGGTGTTGCGAGGCGCGACGTCCGTGGGCGATATTCCACTATCGCGGAGCTGGCGCAGTGCGGCCTCGAGGAGTGGACTGCAGAGGCTAGTCAGATAACTCTGCAACCGATGATGTTCACCATACGCGCTTACCCTGTCGACTCGGAATCAAATGGATGCTGCGCCAGGCTGACGCCGTTGTCGGACATGACGGAGAAGAACCCTACGGGCGACTCAAACAAGCCGTAGTAGAACGGGATGGGGAGCGCGCCGGCGTTGCCCGACCGCACCGCGTCGAGTCGCTCGAGTCGCTCCCATTCGTCGATCGCGCTGCGCCCCGCTTTGTTGTCGAACTTGAGGGCGACGGGCAAACCGAGGTAAACGCCGCGGAGTGTCGTGCAATTCGCACCTATTCCGGCGACGGCGTCCACCTGCAGACGCAATGTGGGCGCACCCATGACCCTCGCAATGGCGCTGGCGATCGACCAAACGGCATGCGGCGCGCCCGCGGGGAGAACGATGGCGGGGGCGACGCGTCGACAGCGGCGCATCTGGACACCGGCGCGGTGGTCCACGTCGATGGCCTGGCAGTTGGCCAGCAGCAGCTGAGCGAGGCACGCCGTGAGGGCGCTGTGCCACCTCTGGTGCTGAAGCCAGTAGTCCTGCAGCTCGCGCAGAGGGGACGGCTCAGGGACTTCGGCGAGCTTGCGAACACGATCGAGAGCGCACTGCAATAACACTGTTGTCAACAAAAACGCACCGAAAACTACACGACGACGCGACCCAGGAGAGTGCCACCGTGCCCCCGCGCCTCTCTCTTCCGGTTGCCTGCATCACCAAGGGGGCCGACCTAATCGCTGCCGTCGGAGAGGCCGCTGCCCTCGTTGTCGACGTAGTCGATGTCGTAAGCGCGACGTCTGCGGTTGTACTCGACGCTTTCGTCGCTTTCGCCGTCGACGGCGATGTCGTCGCTCCCACCATCGACGGCGATGTCGTCGCTTCCGCCGTCGACGGCGATGTCGTCGCTTCCGCCGTCGACGGCGCCGTCGAGGAGGGTCTCCTGGGCAGCGTCGCGGGGCTGCCCACGTATGACGACAGTCCCCCATCCAGCTTTGGGCTCCGATGCGGGGGTCGGTTGACGCACCTCAATACCGTACGCAGCGGCTTCGAAGAGCATGCCGGGGGTGAACGCCCTCTGATTCTCGCCAGGGTACATGTAGAAGGGGCCGTCGATCAGGAGTGTGCCGGTGATCTCCTCCTTGCCGTTGACCATCTCCGTCTGGCTGGCGCTTTGGACGATGTACACGGTGTTGTCGCCAGCGAGGAGGCCGATGCCGACGTTGCCTCCCGCCAGCTGGTGATACACCTGAGATCGGTCGGTACGGCAACATACAACGCCTGAGCACGCCCATCAGAACTTACCTGCAGGAGGATCCTCTGCGCATCCTTCATATCCGCAAGGTTCACCGGCCAGACGAACTCCCGGTCCATCTGCTGCTCGATCGCGCTGAGGTGCTTCGTGAAGATCTGCTCCATCTTGAGCTCGACCAGCAGGGCGAAGGCGTGGTCTACCAACACCGGCTGGAAGCTGTCGTCAGAGGCATTCAGAGAGAAGTAGCCGTTCGATATAACACTCACCGTCGTGCTCCTACCGGTCGGCACAGCCCCACCGGGGCCGATCTCGTCCGTCCCTGCAATTTGCTCGTGCACGGAGCTGCATGTGGGTTAGCAACGAGCGATTCGGGGCTGTGCGGTGACTTACGAGATCTTCAGCATGACGTCCGACACGGCCTCCCTGCCCGTGTTGACTGGTTGCTCGTCCACCACCATCAACTGCGCGTCGTACGGGAAGTGATACCCCCAGTCGACTTTGATGAATTCCTCGAGCGGTTTGTTGAAGATCTTGTGCATCTGCGCCTCGGTCTCATAGACGCCACCCCCACGGGGCAAGAGGATATCGGGGAGCTTCACGCGAAGATCCTTCCACCCACGCAAGCACGTCTCATTGTTGATGCAGGGCGCGTTGAAGCGCCGGACGTGTGTAAGCTTCGGGGTGTAGTTGGCCTCGGAGAGGGTGGCCTCCTTGACGGACGTGGTGGCAGGTTTGACGAGGTACGTACCCCCCTCGACGGACCGCGCGGCCGAGCGCGCGTATCGGTACCTGACACTCCATTGGAGCATGGATTCCTTCAACAGGAGCTGTTCACGGACGGTTGTCGCCATGCTGACATTGGACGGTCGGTAAGCGACGGACAGCGCGACGTCCGGTGGGGACTCACTTTGCGGGGAGAGGGAGGGAGACGTCGATTCCCGTGCGCTGGACTGGATATATATACACAGGTGTCAGCCAGGCTGTGAGCTAAAGTTCGCGATGAGAAGCAGAGAAGTTCGAGGGCGCAGGGCTGTTGTGTGCTCGGAGCGCGCGTTCGCGAGATGTCTACTGAACAGCACGGCGTACGGGATCCAGGTTCAGCGGGTCGTACCCGACGGGAGTACCGTTCCCTGAATGTTTTGATGTTGATGAGGCGCGCTCTAAGCGTGACACGACGGACAAGCAATTTCGCATTTTGAGGGTGGCGATGCGCGTGTAAACTAACTTACCATATTTGGCGAACCACCGGAGTATGGAAGATAGGCCGGCCCGGGGCGCTCTGCCGCGTCGTCAATCAGTCGTGAACGCCGGCAGTGTAATCACGTGTTACCGCTCTGCGATCGATCCACCACTTTGTGATGTTCACGGCACAGACCTCTGGCGGTGAACAGCGCTGCTGCTAGGTGAGCTTCGAGCGCGCCCTGTACCTCCGTTTCTGACCGTTTGTTAAGCGGAGAAGCACCATGACTATGTCCACGCAGAAGCGCGGCCGCGGACGCACGTTGTTCCCCCCGGACGCAGTCTTTCGCCAGGGTTACGCAGCTATATAGATATAATGCAAGTGCATCGTGCACATACGGCGCCTCGATGCGAGAGCTATCATTTTTGGTGCGACGTACCACGGTAGGTGGGATTCTGCGGCAAAACCGCACGGTACATAATTGATTGTTTGTAAACTCATGAAAAGCGGATTTATATGCCATCGGTGGTGGTTCAGTTGCCCAAGGTAAACCGCTCGACCGTGCATCTGGGGCGGCCAGTTTTCATTACTATACAATCAATCCAATAGCAACAGGTGTCGCGTGGGTACGTGATCTCTGCGACTCGTGCATGCGTGGACGTCGATGCCGCGCTCATGTTAGTTCAGGATTACCAGCGTTGTTTTCTATTTTTTTGCTGCTCATCAGGGCTGTCACTGGCCTGTCGACGAGACGCAGAACGAGCGCTCGTCCCGAGCCCGCGCACCTGCGCGGCCTCGGTGGCTCACTCGGACGGGTTGTTCACGGCCCAAGCCCGCGCAGGTGCGCGGGCTCGGACGTCCCGGCGCTGTTGATCTCGTCTGGACGCGGTACGGCCCAGCGACACACCGACGAGGCGTGTCGCCCCGGACAGAATCTCTGTATAGATTTGGGAAGCGTACATTGGACGCGGGGCACACAGGTTTATATGAATATCTTCGGAAGTGACACGGCGCGGGGGGCAGTCGGAGGTGTGTCCGGTAACGACAGGATCGACGAAACGGCGGTGTATTGCCGGGGAACGCTCTCTCTGCGGGAGAACACGCTGGCAGGAAGCAGAGTAGAGCGGGAAACCAAGCTGTCAGCGTGGCGTCGAGTAGAGATTCCAAAAAAGGCAGTGAAGCCACGCGCGCGGGGAGCACATGGCACGAGCGCTCATGAGGCAGCGCCACGCGGCTGCTGCCAGCGCGTTCTCCCACCGCGCAAGTCTCTCAGCTTCTTCGCTCTCCGTCTTCCCTCTCTTCTGCGCAAACTCGGCAGCTTTGCGTCGAAATCGAATACTGTCACTCGCGCTCGCGCTCTGCCATGGAAAACCCTGCGTCTGGATCCAAGCCCGCGGGGCAGAAGCCGAGGCCCAGGCCGATTAACAAGAAGGTACGGTACGCGCCGCTGCGCCACCACCTTCTCCATTCGCATCAGATCGAGTACTGACAGAATAACCTTTTAACCTCTCCCACAGAATCAGAAGGACGCCGATATTATGGCACATATCGCCTTGCCCCCAGGGACAATGTTATAGCCCAGAATCATGGCTACAAGATGCATTTGGTTTCATGGCTTTACGTGCCCTGGTCGGCCCACAATCGCCGGAGACAAGGTGGAGACAAGGGTATCAGACCTGGAGACAAGGTCAATGATCGGCCTGTATCTCCGTCACCAGGGCGTCGATTGGCTTGCCCCCAGGGACAATCTTGTAGCCATTGTCTATAGCTACAAAATGCACCCTTTCGCTAAGCTGTAGCTTCTGTGGCTGTGCCAGAATCACCGGGGGCAAGGGTGGAGACAAGGGTGGCAGGGTGGAGACAAGGTCATTCTGGGGTGTTTGGCTGGCTGGATGGCTTAATGTTGGGGACATTATGGGAGGCCTATTCTGTAGCTCCAAGGTGCAATTTGTTTTATGTCAATAGGTGGCCTGGGTGAGGTGCAATGGCCGGGGGCAAGGTGGGGACAAGGTGGAGACAAGGTCAGTATCTGCATTATAGCTCGGCCATTTGGGCCCAGATTGCCTTGTCCCCAGGGACAATGTTGTAGCCCCTACTTATAGCTACAAGGCGCATTTTTAATTATGTCAATCCGTGCCCTGGTTGTCCCAGAACGGCTGGGGACAAGGTGGAGACAAGGTGGAGACAAGCTGGAGACAAGCTGGAGACAAGGTCAGTAATTTGTCTGTAGCTCGGCCGTCTTACCCCGGATTGCTTTGTCCCCAGGGACAAACTTATAGCCCCTGCTTATAGCTACAAGGCGCATTTTTAATCATGTCGATCCGTGCCCTGGTTGTCTCAGAACGGCTGGAGACAAGGTGGAGACAAGGTCAGTAATTTGTCTGTAGCTCGGCCGTCTTACCCCGGATTGCTTTGTCCCCAGGGACAAACTTATAGCCCCTGCTTATAGCTACAAGGCGCATTTTTAATCATGTCGATCCGTGCCCTGGTTGTCTCAGAACGGCTGGAGACAAGGTGGAGACAAGGTCAGTATCTGCATTATAGCTCGGCCATTTGGGCCCGGATTGCTTTGTCCCCAGGGACAATCTTATAGCCTCTGCTTATAGCTACAAGCCGCAGTTTTAATCATGTCAATCCGTGCCCTGGTTGTCTCAGAACAGCTGGAGACAAGCTGGAGACAAGGTGGAGACAAGGTCAGTATCTGCATTATAGCTCGGCCATTTGGGCTCGGATTGCCTTGTCTCCAGGGACAATCTTATAGCTCTTGTTAATAGCTACAAGGCGCATTTTTAATCATGTCAATCCGTGCTCTGGTTGTCCCAGAACGGCCGGGGACAAGCTGGAGACAAGGCTATTAGACCTAGAGACAAGGTCAGTAATTGGTTTATATTGTCCCTGAAAGGCTCCTGATTGCTTTGCTTTAAGTTCAGTATTGTAGCCTTAATATGTGGCTATAAATTGCATCAACACTCATTATTTTTGAAGACCTGGTTGTAACAAAAAGAACACAATCCCAGAAGACAAGCTAAAGTGCCTATTTATAATTGTAATATTGCAACAAGGACTGTACTATTGGGGGCATTGACAGGAGGTGGGTCACAATATATGCCCTCTATAAAAGCTCTAATAACACAATATTCATCAGATATACCACCAAGAATAAATTGCAAAAACTGTTCCCAGGATCAGATGACCTTGGCAGCTGTGGCCAAGGTCTTGTGACTTTGGCAGATTTGGCCAAAGTCACATGACCCTGGGAATCAAAAACATAAACAAACACTGGTTACAATATAATCTTTGAAGGCATACTGAAGGATCTAGATGAGCAGGGTGATATGTCACTAGCTGTCACTGTGGGGAGTGACGGTCCACAGCCCGTTAGCGCCCAGTCAGCCAACATAGTCCAGCGTCGCCCCAGCACGCGGGCGAATCGATTGTGGCCGGACTACTACGAACAACTTAGAGTGCGGATAATTGTATCGGAATGAGAAATGTGTTATAGACCACATTAGGAGATAGCGCGGCGGTCGGGCACAACGCCGTCGGTGCAATAAAAGCAATTCTACGAGTATCCGGGACGAGGGCCGGTGGCGTTCACAGCCACTGAGCTTCGCGAGCTTCGATGTGGGCAATATGAATGTGCGGCGATCATACGAGGGGGCGTGTATACGAGACGTCTACATAATATCCTTTTTGGGAGACGAAGCTGCAACCGTCGCAGAAATGAGAACAGCGATTAAAATGAGCATGTCGGCGTGGTGCACAAACGGTCGTGACAGCGTAGGTTGAACGAAAATATAATTCCTACAAAAAGGGAATCATATTGCGCTGTACAGGTGAGACGAAGAAGCAAACTATGTCCGAGGTGCGCGGCGGCCATATCTGACGCATTTTGGGTGACATCCATAGCCCGGACCGGCGTGCATGTGAGCGCGGGAAATCTGCGGTCGTCTGGGATCCCAGACGGCCGCAGATTTTCCCGCGCTGGGGAGGAGGGCGGTTGGGCGCCAATATGTGCGGAGAATCGTCGGGCCACACGCGATCGAATACAAGCGCCCACGGCGGTCGTCTGGGACGCCAGACGACCGCGGGCATCGCGGGACGACGTGAACAATCACGCGGTCGTCTGAGACCCGGGACGGCCGCCGGAATGTATGAATCTGAGATTGGCAAAGTGAGTATGCCGGGTCCGCGGGTTTGGCGCACCTCGCACTCTGTAAGTGCCCTCCTGTCACATATACCGGGCGTGCTGCGTGCTGATAGCGCGCGCCCCTTCCCCACTTGCCCCTGCTCCCACCGCACTTGACATCTCAACAACCGACCGCAAATTCAATGGCTAGAACGAAACAGAAGAAGGCCGCCGTTCCGCCCCTCGAGACAGAACCAGAAAATCAAGATAATATCGACGAGTCAGAGATGGAGGATCGTGCGTCCATTTCTATGTTACATTCATGTTCACTACACTAACATATCGTACAGTTGAGGCTCAAATTGCCGCGCTGAGAAAGAAAATGAAGGACAAGAAGAAGGGCGCCGGCAACGTGAAGGCAAGCGACAAGAAAGCCAAGGGAAAACAGCGTGCGCCGGCGACCGCTGTACAAGAAGTCCCGCCGCAGCCGCCGCAGAGGCTCAACGCCGTGTCTGAAGACGACCAGGACGACGCCGAGGAGGAAGAGGAGGAGGAGGAAGAAGAAGAAGAACAGGAGGAGCCAGAGCAAGCGAGGAAGAAGGCGAAGACGAAGAAGGCGGTACCGGAGCCGGAGGAGGAGGACGAGGACGGAAGTGGGCCCGAGGTGCGTTTAGCAACGCGTTCACGTATCTACCGATTTGCTCACACGGATACTTATGTGCAGGAGGAGGTTGCGATAGACATGGTCGAGGTGGCCGTCCCTGCGCCTACCGACGATGAAGACGCTGCCGCGCACGGCACCGACGGCGAGACGGTAAGTTCTCAGCGTACGGCGCGCTGCACTGTCACTAATCTGCCGTGTAGGAGGTCGACGCGAAGGAATTCGTCGAGCTTCTCACTACGGCGGTCACACATGTGCGTACATCTCGTATTCTAACAACTGCGGCGACGCGGACTGACATTGGTACAGCGCGACAGCAAGGCGGACCGGTTCAGCAAGAAGCTACAAGACCCGGACTATGTCATTCCTGAGAGCGTGGAGTTCTCCGAAATCGCGGAGGAGCTCGACCTCGATGAGGACATTTTACAGCAGGGCGCGATCGACGAGACGGAACAGGCGATGTACGAGAAGATCAAGGCCGCCCTGATGGGCGTCGTCGTCGTGGACTTTGGCGACAAGGAGCAGATGGACCTGTTCAAGTGGAACCGGTACAACGGGCGCGCGGTCAGCGACAACGACGCGAGGGTCCTCGCCACCGACTTCCTCAAGTCGTCGAAGCGCCACTACGAACACCCGATGTTCGCTCTCGTCGAGGAGGAGTGGTTCGCCAGCGGCAAGCCCGTGAAGGACTTCGACACGGTGTCGGATATCCCCATGGCGAAGTTCGACGCCGCGGCGATGGGCATGCACAAGGTCCTCTTCTGCAGCGGCGGGCACCGGGTCAGGGCGGCGTTCTACTACAAGACGCTCCTTGAAGTCTCGGAGAGGAAGCTTGTCACGCTCATTGAGAGGGTCACCCAGAACCTGCGGGTGAACCCAGACAGCCCCACCCGCAGGGAACTCCTGGCGACGTCGCAGCAGCGCCTCGCGGCGGTCAAGGAACGTCTCAAGACGCCGCTGCATTGGATGGTGCAGGTCTATACGGCATGTAAGTGCTCTTACCCTTGCTCATCGTCGCTGGCGCGAGTATCTGACGGGCGTGTTTGTTTGCTCAGCCAAGCTCGGAGATCCCGAGCGGCGCACCTTGTCGAAGAACAAGGACACGCACGAGGTTCCGATGAAGCCGCACGAGCGAACGTTCGCCTGGCGCGAGCTGATCCGCGACGCAATCTTGCATTGGCCGATCAAGCATCCGCCTCCTGAAGCGGGTCCTCCTCGCGTGGGCAGCGTCGAGTGGAAGGAGTTTGTCGGGACCACGGTGGCGCACGACAAGCACAAGCAGAAGGAGCGCTTGTGGCTCTTCGAGCAGCCGGTGGCGTACGAGTTCTACAACGCGTTCATGACTTACCCGTACTTCCGTCTGGGGGACACCCTGCAGTACGACGTCCTCCACGGCGCGCTCCGGCCGCCGAGCAACGCGAACTCTGTCGGCGTGCGGACCGTCGGATACGTGAGCGGCGTACTTTCCCTGCTGCATGCGAGTCGTGCTGACCATGGGCGGCAGATGTGGAGCGAGGTCCTGCTGCAGATCTTGCGGCAGATGCACTTCGTCGCGACGCCGGGCGATTTCAACGCCGACGACGCCGTCTTCAAGAACTATTACGAGTCCGTGCGCAAGCGCGCACCTTTCCGGCCGTACGTCGCGGACACCGTAACTCTGGCGTACGACCTCTACCTGCAGCGCGTCGGCGGTGTTCCGTCTCTGTGCATTTGGACGACTGAGCTTTTGCAGGAGATCGACCAGCTCTACGTCGACCTTGTCGCTCCCGCGATGGAAGATATGGGCCGCGACGACCGGGAGCTGTGGGCCAACGCGCTGGACAAGTACTGGTCCGCCGTGCGGAAGCTCTGCGACGAGACATGGTCGGCCGTCGTCGACGAGAGCCTCGATCCCGCGGAAGTCGCGGTGGCTGAAACGGCGACAGCGAAGCTCGACTGGGTCCTCAAGTTGGCGGCGGCGGGCGAGGGGTACAATCTGCCCCTGCCCACGCAATCCTTCATCAAGACGTTCTACAGCAAGCTCCACAACGCGTCAACCGCGATTCAATGGGTGAGTCTTGTTCTGTGCTATCCCTTGCGGTTGCGTCAAGGTACAGCCATCCGGCGTGCCCGCGGTCATCTGGGATCCCAGACGACCGCGCGTGACCGTCTATCACCGTATGACCTCGCCCTCTCAGCGGTCGTCTGGGATCCCAGACGACCGTGGGGGCGCAACAATCCATACACATCCTAAGCCAGCGGTCGTCTGGCATCCTAGACGACCGCGCGGATACCACGACCCATACACGTCCTAACCCAGCGGTCGTCTGAGATTTCAGACGACCGCGCGCACCGGCGACACGCTAACTGATCATCGTTTTAGCTCACCTCGCTGCTCGATCCGTACGCCGACGCCGCCGTTCGCCAGGCTACGCGCGGTTACACGGACTACTCCCACTACATGCTCTTCATGCTCCGCTCGCCGGAGATGTTCCACGACGGCGCCCAGATCGGACACGCAGTGAGTACCCGTTGTTGCCACATGTTCCGTTCGCACGCTGACCTCACACGCAACAGCTCTGGCACTGGATCCTACGACACCTCTCAGCGATCAAGTGCGCCGACACCGTCTTCAGCGCGACGGAGATCCCGCTCCTCACCGTGCTGAGACAGTGGTCGATGGAGCAGTGGGTCAAGGCCGCCACCGTGATCATCTCGTCGACCACCAAGAAGGAAAAGGCGGACGCCCCCGCGAGGAAGAGCACGTCGAAGTCCGCCGACAAAATCTCGACCATCCGTGCGTTGCTCGGCCAGCCGTGGATCGACGCGCAACGTCAGCGCATATCGGCCCTCAAGGACGTTCTCATCGCACGGGTCCCCACCGCAGGTCGAGATTCAGAGAAGATCGCTCGCAACGACAAGTACACCGCGGCTGACGAGGCCATGCTGTTCCGCCTGTACGGCGTGAAGGGCGACGTCAACGCCATGCCGAGCGTCCCCGCTCCCTTCACGAAGGACGAGCTAACCCGGTTCCCTGAGCTCTACGGCATGCAGCTCGCCGATCCTCGCTGGCACTTCAACAAGGACATCGTCAAGTCGCGCCCCGCCAAGTGCGCCGGCCTCGCCGTCGCCATGATTGTGCTCTTCGAAGGCCACAAGCGGCAGCGCGCCCAACACCTCCTCAGCTCCTCCGGCGGTGCGGTCGTCTTCGCCCTCCGCGCGATGTTCTACAGGTTCCTCGACCCGTGGTCTGGCGGCAAGATGGGCAGCCTCACGGCGGGCAAGTTCACGCCGTGGGACAGCGCCATCGTCAACCTCGTCTCCGCCCCGACCGACGTCGCTCTCGACGACGCGGCCCTCGAGCACGAGATATCCAGACTCGATCGCTCCAACGGCGGCCCTCCGACAGCGGGCAGCGTTCGCCAGCAGAGCGTTGGCCTGCGCTCGTCCTCGCAGCCGAAGCGCGAGCGCACTCAAGACGTGGACGGCGAGGACGATCCGGAGGACATCATCGACCTCACTGAATATCAAGAGACGCTCGATGCGCGCGGACGCCTCGAACAGCTCAACCGAGACATCGACCGGTACGTCAAGTTCACGCGCAGGCTTGTCTCGACCTCTGCCGACTTGTATCCTGAACGGCGCAACAACTTCGCCCTCAACACCGTGGTGGAGGCCCATATCCTCGACTTTGTAAAGGTACGTGACTATCTATAGACTCCGCGTGCTCACCGGGGTCGTCGCCGCTCACACCTACGCATATACAGGTGCTGATGTGGAACCACGCCCGCAAGGAACATCGTCGCCTGCACCCGCACGACCCCTGGGTCCTCTCACCGGACTTTCAGCCCGCGTTCACCAACTCCGAAGCGATCGTCCCTGCGCGGAACGTCGCTGATCCCCTCGCCTTTCCCAATCTCGACCTCTTCCGCCAAGCCATGCCGCGTGCGTATGACAGCATGCAGGCCGCGGTCAAGGCGACCAACAGACCTCCCGCCCCGCTCCACATCACCTTCGGTGCCGACTCCATGCTGTCCGAGACCGACACGTTCTTACCTCAACATTTCGCATGGGACGCTCCCAACAGCCTAGACCCGCTCGGCGAGTGGACCGTCACCGGACTCGTGGACGTCGGAGACAACGACCACCCGGAAGTCGAGGCGGCAGCGCCTGCGCAGAGCCCTCCTCCCCCCGTGAAGAAGACGCTGCCGAAGGCGAGGCCAAAGGGTAAGATCAGCAGCGGCGCGGCGCCATCCGCCCCCGAGAAAGAGGTGAGTTTTATCGTGCGCGCGGAAACTCGCATCTGCGGACTGAGACTTTCGCTGCAGTCCTCTGCGCACGCGCCGTCGAAGTCTGTGAGCGGCAAGAAGGCGGCGCTCGCAGCCGCGTCGACCAAGAAGGGCACACCGGCGGCGTCGTCGACCGTCGACGCGGAACCGCTGTCGCAGACCACGGTATGTATTGCACCCTCGCTGTGCGCGAACGCATCGATCTCATTCAATTTCCGTTAGAAGAAAACGCTCGCGCAGCCGGTACGCAGCGACGTGCGCGCACTCACATCCAATCACCTTCGCTGATGTAGCCCCGGCAGATCGCGCCTCAGGCAACCGCACGCAAGAAGGCGGCCTCAAGGAAGTCTGCCGCCCTGCCAGGACAAGAGTCGAACGTCGACGCGGGGACACCTGCTGTCGTCCACAAGAAGACGGTCAGTGACTTCTTCGAACGCTCGCGTTTGCAAAATCTGACCGCGTGTTCAGAAGGGTGCCGCCAAGGTCTCAAAGGCGCCCCCAACCGCAAAGGAATCCAGCGCGGAATCGGACTCGAGCGAGGACGACGACTCCGACTCCGCGGAGCAGGATGACGATGCGCCGGGAGACCAGCCCGAGGGCGCCGACGAGGACGACGAGGACGACGATGAAGGCGTTGTACCGGTGAGATTTCATTTCCTGTCGCATTTACCACCGCTTACCTCTCACCACAGCCGGCGACCACCGCTGACAAGAAGCGCACGGCGACAGCCACGGTAAGTTCCTCCCTCTACGCGATCACCTGAACGCTCTCCCTAACGCAGACGTGCGCAGGGTAAGACGACGGCGCGTGCACAAGTCCACGCCGCACCCGCTCCATCGGAGTCGCCCTCGGAGGAAGAGGAATCCTCCGGCGGCGAAGAAGCGGTGAGCGTTGTGCCCGTTCACTGCGACATACACAGGGTCAAAAGTCGAGTGGGTGAGGGTCAGGGCTAGGCCTAAGCGCCGGGGGCTAGGATAAGCGCTGATGGGCGGGCGGCAATTCCGTGATGCGCAGCCACTTTGTGATGGATCAGCCACTTTGTGATGGCCATGTCTCAGTCGCTCCCCTGCAAGCAGCGCTGTTCCCTGGGTGCCCACAAGCTTTTGGGACGTGCCCAAGTCGCCATTGCGCCCTTCCCTTATCGTAATGTGTTACTGCCTGTGCAGAAGCGCGGCCAATGCATATATACTGCTCCCCTGTGTCCCTGCCTCCTATTGCTAGCTTAGACAGCGGTCATAGAATGCGTAGACAACAGAATAAGACATCAATATGACAATTGAAGCAACCACAAACAAAACACGCATGCAGAAGAATACTACTAATGTGGGTGAGGGCACCCGGTGCGCTCACACCCTTCCTTATAATGGAACACAAGAGTTCATGATGGCGTGCATGGTTGAAGGCAAGATCGTAATGGCAGAGGTGGAGAATCAAGAAATATTTGATACAACACGGAGGCCCCACACCTGCGTGCCCTCGGATGGTAGGTGCGTGTACAGCACAATCTCCGAGGCTGCGCAGGTGTGCGGCCTAGGGTGGTCAGCGGTAATCGGTGTACAGACAAGGAAATGTCCGAGGCTGCGCAGATGCGCGGCCTGGGGTGGTCTGCGCACAAACAATGAAATGTCCGAGCCCGCGCATGTGCGCGGCCTGGGGTGGTCGGCGCACAAGCAATGAAATGTCCGAGCCCGCGCAAGTGCGCGGGCTCGGGTTCGCATGACTACGTATATCGGTCCCGAGTCTGCGGGCACACTGCGGACACGCAAGACACTTGTGGTCATCATTTCAGACGGGAGCTCGTAGATTCGCTCAAGATATATGGGGATATACAATAGTAGTGGCGTAGATACATTTGCTCCGGACCCTACACGCACCGACCGCAACCATCGCAGAAGAACCTCCGGGTCTCCCTGGAAAACACGAGCAGGGAACCCGGGATGGGAGGGTAGTTCACCTCTTCCATCCAGGCATAGGTTCCCCCGACGGGCGGGCCGCAGAAGGGAATGTGGTGCGACCGCGCGAAGCAGAGGTAGGATTCGTAGGAGAGGGGGAAGATGCGATGGTAGACGTCGATGTAAGGGGCGCGTTGGATGGGGCAGGTGATGACCTCCCACCAGAGAACGTCGCTGGGGGAGTTGGAGGGGCACCAGCGGTGTTCCTGGATGAGGCGGCCGTTGAGCTCGAGGGGCGGGACGGGGCGGAGGCACTGGATGTGGAACCACATCTTGCAGTGGTTGCAGTAGCGCACCCTGTCTGCGGCCGGGCGATAGACGCGGCTCTGGCTGCAGTTGGGGTGGCAGAAACGTGGGCCGTGCTAAGGAGATCGCGATCGCACATCAGGAAACGGCAAACGAGAGACGAATCCGAAAGACGTACCATCAGGATAGTCCAGACGGGGGGAACGCTGGTGGCGTTCCACGAGAGCAGGACGTTGGTGCGGAGGAAGGGGGTCATGCCGTCCACCGGCGGGAGCGAGATGGTCCTGTCGTTGAAGATGACGGTGGGTTGGAGGCGGGTGAAGGCGGCGGTGCCCATCCGGATGGGCGGCGAGAGCGAAATGAGCTCGCCCATGCAGAAGCGGGAGATGAAGTCCATGGGGAGTTGTTCGGGCGAGTAGAGGAGGATGATGTCCGGAAGGGACATCACGCGAAAGAGCGTGGCGACGAACTAAGAAACGTTGAGTACGAGGACGGGCGAGCGCTGAGAGAAAGCGAGGGGAGGACTTACGACGCTCGGAGAGGAGGTGGCGTAGAGCGAGAGTACCAGGTAAGAGATCGCGTTCGCGACGACACTGTACAAGCCGTCAGTACGCGGCGAGTGGGACGACGGGCGCGGGCAGGCGGACGTACACTTGTCCCACCCGGACGGTGCGGTTGTTGAGGTTCGGCGCTACGACAAAATGAAGTGTGGGGATCAGGGTACGGACAGATCGACGAGAAACAAATGCGGACGTACCTGGAGCGTAAAAGAGCGGCGGACCGGCGGGGACGAGCTCGGCAGGGGCGACGTTTTGTTCGAGAGGGCCGACCTCCAGTCCGGGGGGATAGGAGGGCGGAGGCGAGGTGGGCAGGTTGACGCCCTGGGAGGATGTTGGCGGGACCGGGGTTCCCGGAACAGAGGAGGGAACAGGCTGAGAATCCATGGGTGAAAGATGAGAAGGAAGGACGAAGAGGAGCGGGAGGCGAGAAAAATGAGGCGAACAGTGTGGGAAGAGAAGGGCGGGGCGGATGAATGTACGTACATATAAGGTATAGCTAGTGCCATATAGCCGGGGCGGGTGGGCGCTCGGGGAGGAGGATGCCAGGGGGGAAGACGGAGCGTGTGCGGGGATGTCCTAGAGAGGACCGCGGTTGCGTGGTGGCGTGCAGGGGGATCTTGGAAGCACGGAAGAGCGCGATGACTGCAAGCAGACGGAGTAGAATTGATGTGGGTAAGCTCACTCACTGGGTACGGTGCAGAAACGGTTGATTAGCGCGGCGTTGAGTAGAGTTACTGAAATAGGCAGTGGTGTGGCGTCAGGCGCGCGCACATTGGTGTGCCGACGGACCGGACAATGCATACCCTGTTTGCGAGATGTCAGTGACTGTACAAGGCCCGTGGGTGTACACGTCGAAATTCACTTCACGGGTTCTTGACATGATATAATGTATAAAGGATTACCAGGCGTGGAGGAGGGGACATATCCACCGGAACACAGTGAAAGGCGGTCGCAGGGGACGATGTTGAGTTGCCGCGGAGACAAACGACCAAACCGTCGACGGATCTGATGCCGCAGAGCTTGCATTCCTTGGGGACTGTCACCTGTCAGACCAATAAACGATCTGTCGCACCTGCGCGTCCTCGGTACTGAACCAAGTTGGGCGCTTGGCAGGTGCGCGGCCTCCGGGTCCAGCGATCTCTCGGAGACCCGAGTCTGCGCAAATGCGCGGCCTCGGGTGCCAAGCAGGCTGTCGTGTTTGGTCAGATGAGCGCCGACAGCAGAGTTGTTTCGGCAAAGGTAGGTGAGGGGACTGAGGGGCGCACCTTTGAGGGAGAGGGAGAGGGGCGTGCGCACGCGCTCAAGGGTGGGTCCCAAGGACCAAGCTTTTGGGTCCATATATTAAGTTACGTGTCGCCCGACATCATGCATAACGTCGTGGTCGAGCTTCTCGCTGTGCGCTGCATATGGCTCAGGACATCTACAAGAACGCTGCACGGGGGGATTTAAAGCCCGGAAACCAGCGGCGGACACAACAGGGCTATTTGCAGTGAGAGGAGATACCGCAGGGGTGGATTCGGGTTATATAGAACGCGCTAGCAGCAGCGTGCATGGATGTGCGGTCGATCTGCCAGCGCGGCGTTGAGTACAGTTGCCCAAACAGGCAGTCGTGGCACGCGGACGCGGCGCGCATGGAACGGACGCTCGGGCCGCGGCAACATTGCGGGGGTTGCCAGCGCGTCCTCTGAATGTGAAAGTCTATCACGTTTTGCACGCTCAGGCGTCCTTTTCAGCGCTGCAACCTCGGCATCGCTGCATTAACGTGGCAGTTCGACGACCGCCCTCTCCCTTCGACATGGAACACCAGAGCGGAGGATCCAAAGCGGCGCAAAGCAAGCCCAAGCCGCGGCCGATCAACAAGGTACGGTACCCGCCACCGCGCCACGGCCTTCCCCATATGCATTTGATCGAGTGCTGACTAGATAAACATTTACGCTCTCCCACAGAAACAGAAGAACACCGATCCCGCCACCGCATCTCCGGAACCGGAGAAGGGGGCCCGGGAAGGAGGATCAGGCAGCCGTGCCCCAAGTACGTTGCTCCGGCATGCGCATCTCTGAGTCAGGGCGCACACAGAACACGATCTCGACGACGTATATACGCATGCACTAACTACCCCACAGATCCCGCGGCTTCTGGGGAGCCGAGCGCGGCAGCCCGGAAGGCTGAATCTAGCACCGCGGCGGCTGTGGTGTCAATGCCAGACGAGGGCGAGAGCGAGGTCGAGGAGGTGGAGAAGATGATGAGAAAGGCCAGAAAGGGCGCGGGCAAGGGGAAGGGGAAAGCAAAGCAGGACGACGACGACGACAACGACGACGAAGACGACACACAGGACGAGGACGAGGACGAGGTGGGTGCACACCGCGCGACCGCGCGCGCACTTTCCTGTACTGACGTTGTGTCACACGCACCGGAAGAAACCGCAGGCGCGCAAAGCGCGCAAGAAGGCGGAGCCGCGCCCGAAGTCCGTCAAGACGAAGGAGAGGGAACCCAAGCTGAAGGTGGCGCTCGAGACGGAGGCGGCCCAGAAGGCGAACAAGGACGAGCAGGCGCGCGCGGCGTCGAAGGCGCTGCTGGGGTACGCGTTCTGCTCGCTGGAGCAGAACCAGCCGCGGGTGAAGATCAGCTTCCAGGACGTGAACAAACGCGGGCAGATCCCGAGCAAGGTCACGGAGATCTCAAAGTCCTTCCTGAACGGCATCGAAAACTGGCGGAACCCGATGCCCGTCCTCGTGGACCCGAACTACGTCGAGGCAGGCACGTACCAGATGCGCCCGATCGACAGTCCCGACGGCCCGCGCCTGGGATGGACGGTGGACGCACAGGACAAGTGGATCAGCTTCCTCAACGGACAGCACCGGACGGCCGCGCTGCGAGCGCGCGAGATCGGGCTCGCGGCGGACGCAACCCTCACGCAGGAAATGCTGGAGAAGCTGCTCGCCGCGGATCGCGATCCTGTGGAGAAGGCGGCGGCGATCGAGCACCTCAAGACGGTGCAGAACACCATCGAGCGCGTGAACGAGGGACCGATAGAGTGGGTCGTCGCGCTGTACGACCAAAGTGAGTGTGCGGCGAACGCGTTTGCGCGCGCGTTCCAGTGAAAAGGTAAACGCTAACGGGCCACGTCCTACAGCTCAAATCGGGCAGAACGAGGCGTGCCTCGTCTACCTGTCCAGCAACGACGTGACTGCGACGTACAAGGCGACCCCGGAGGAGCGGCTGCAAAACTGCCACTTCGCGTGCCTCCAGAAGAAGGCCGAGTACGAGAGGCAGGGGTGGAAGCTGGTCCCCGGCAGCGAGGACTGGAAGACGCACGTCGTCAACCCGATCGTCGGGGTGAACGATCCGAACCGGAGGGGCTGGGACAAGCTTTTCACGTCGGCGCGGGCCTTCCAGTTCCTCACCACGGGCTTCAAGTTCACGTTCTTCGGCGACGGGAAGACGACGAAGCTGCAAGAGCTGCGCGATCGACTGGTGCGCCCGCGGGTGGAGGCGAAGAACATCGAGAAGGCGAGGCGACACGAGGTCGTCGGCGGGGTAAGTGGCGAGCACGAGAAACCGCTCGGTGGAGTGGCTAACGAACGGGCACGTCGTAGATGTGGTCTGCGGTCGTCGAGATGCAGCTGGAGGACATGCTCGACGTCGCGCGCGCGACGTACTGGCCGATGAGCGACGGGGACGGCAACATCACGGACGCGGAGCCGGATGTTCACTGGCGGTCCCTCAAGCTGTTCGCGAAGATGTGGCAGAGGCGCGACAAGATCGATCCAGGCAAGCTCAACGAGTCCTTCGCGCACTACAAGTCCATCCACGACCTCACCCTCGGGCGCGCGCCCGTCGAGCAAAAGGAGATCTGGCATCCGACGCTCATGGAGGAGATCGACAAGCTGTACGTCAAGATTCTGCGGCCGTTCCGGGACGACTACGGACGAATGTCCAGCGAGAAGTGGAAGCGGGCCACCGCGCTTTACTGGCGGAGGACTGAGCAGCTGTGCGAGGAGTGGTGGAGGGCGCCGCCTCACGGTCCTGCGTCGGCGGCGACGTTGTTGGCGAAGCAGCACGCGCACGCCAAGTTCCGGTGGTTCACGTTCCGGCGCAAGATGGGGCACACGATGGATCTCCCTCTCCCGACCAAGTCGTCCATCGCGGACATGTACAACGTCCTTCACGAGGCGTCCTTCGGCATCCAATACGTGAGTGCGCACGCTTGACTGTATACCCTTGCCTGTGCCCGAGGCCGCGCAGGTGCGCGGCCTCGGACTGCTGGCGCCCGTCAGTGGGGGGGTCCGAGGCTGCGCACCTGCGCGGCCTCGGACTGCTGGAACCCGTAGTGGGGGGGGGTCCGAGGCTGTGCAGGTGCGCGGCCTCGGGGGGCTGTCGGGTCGAGGACACGCGGTTCTTCAACGTCATGATGAACAGCTGGCGTCCGATCGGCAAGGCCCTCGCCGACAACAAGATGGAGAAGTTCAACTCGTTGTCGAAGTTCTGGCTCGACGCGTTCAACGCGAAGGACGGATGGCAGGACTACGACACCGACGACGTGAAGGCCATCAACGGCCACTTCAAGGACGCCAAGTACGGACCAGAAAGCCGGCCCAACGCGCTCGCGATCCCGGCCAAGACTCTCGGCCAAAGGATCATCGGTCGCCGCAGCGAGCACCAAATGGTCGCGCCCATCCCCCAAGCGTTCGTCGACCAGAACAAGGCGGCGCGTCTGCTGACGCGTACCCTCATCGAGTGGCGCGCGGTCGACAGCCACAACGTCGGGTCCGACTTCATGGTCCTCGCCCTCTGGGTGTACGTGGCGCGGGCCATCTACGACCGGGTCACGAAGCACATGCTCGCCAGCTCCGTCGGCGTGCGCCTCCGCGAGGAGTGGCTGGACTTTCTCCAGGCGCATTGGTCGCCCGGTCCCGGCTACCAGAAGACGGACTCCCGCCCCGAGCCGAAGCGTCCCCAATGGGACAGGAAGCACGTCGAAGAGCTCATGATGGAGTCGCCCGCCCCGCCCAAGGATCGCGTGGCCGCCCTCGATCTGCAGGCGAAGAAGGAGGAAATCGCCCGCTGGGACCAGTTCAACCAGGACGTCAAGAACATCGCCGGCGCGGTCAGGAAGAGCGTCTCAGCGCGCGCCTTCCCCGGCGAGAAGGAAGCGGTCAACCCCGCGGTCGCCGCCGCCCTCGACGACCTGCTCTACGTAAGTTTCGTTCGTTTCGTTCGCACGCGTCTACTGGAGACTAACTGCGCGTCCCTACACCGACAGGAGATCGCGCGCAACGCCAACCGCCTGGAGCATCGCCGGCTCCACCCCGAGGGCGGCGTGTACGTCCATCCGGGGGCGTCCCTCCGCCTCCTCACCTGCAAGCCGCTCGTCACCGCTGCGGACCCCCTCGCGTTCGCCTCCCTGGAAGAGTTCCGGGCGCACGACCCCGCGGCGTACAACGCGTTCGTCGTGAACCGCAAGGCGTACCACCTTAAGCTCCAGGAGGAGAAGACGAAAAACCCTAAGCTCAAAATCCTCGACCTCGCCGACATCCGTCCTCAACACATCCCGCCTCCGAGGTCGGAGCCCGGAAGCGACGTCGAGGAGCAGGAGCAGGACACCGCGCGTTCCTTGCAAGCGCAGAAGCAGATCTCCTCGGCGTTCTTCGAAGAACTCGGCATTTCCGACGACGAGGAGGGCTTGGGCCAGGACTCCCCAGTCGCGTCGGAGACCGCCACTCCGGTCCTCACGCGATCCGAAGAACAGGAGCGCGCAAAGGCGGCCATGGGCAAGGACAGGTTGGACGTCAAGGTGCGCGACGCGGAGGTGCCCGTGCAGGCCGACGGGGCGATGGGCGGCGCCGTCAAGGACGTGCAAGGGCCCCGCACGGTCGGGAACGGGGACGGGGAGAGCTCCAAGGCCCGGAAGACCGCAGAGGCGTCGAGCGAAGAGAGCTCCTCTGACGACCAAGATGGCCCCGCCGCCGGGGCGGACGTCGAAATGTTCAACGCGGACGTCCCCTCCAAGGGCTCCCGTCCCGATGACGACCCGCACGCGGCCTACGAGGTGGAAGACGAGGCGACCCGGCCACCGCAAGACGCGAAACACGACCGGTCGGCGCAAGACGACGGCGAGAATAGCCACCCTCCGCGTGGACAGTCCGCCTCAGCCCCTCCGCGATCACCCGCTCCTCCGCCGCCTCCTTCCACGCCCGCACCCCCGCTGCCGCCTCCGCCGCCCCCTTCGACACCCGCGCCCCCGCTGCCGCCTCCGTCCCCTCGCGCTCACGCGTCGTCCGCCCCGGAACAGTCCGCGCTCGACCCCGACGCGTCTTCGCAGCTCCGCGAGGAGTTCACCGCCTCTCCGCCCATCCCGTACCAGAAAGGAGGGAAGCCCCTCGCCCTTCAGCACATCGTCCGCACCAAGGAGAGCATCACCCGCTCTCCCGTCGAGTACATCACCGCCGTCGCCGTCCTCATCGCCCGTGGACGCCTGGAGTGCTTGAGGACCGGGAGACCGAGGATCGGCGAGAGTGGGTATAGCGGTGGAAACCCATGGCACGACATCCGCGACCGCTCCACCGGCGAGCTGCACGCCTTGATCCAGGACGCGGACAAGTACGGCACCGACCCCGTGGACTACGGTATGGCCCTCTCGGCGTGTCCGCTCGTCAACAACACCCACGAGGAGGTCATCACGCTGCCCCCCGCCGGCCTCGCCCCCGAGTACCACGACGACTATCGCGAGGCGCTCGCGCAGGTCTTCGGAGATGGGTGGACGCAACACCGGAGGTTCGGGGGGGCCCTGCTGGCCGCGGGCCGCGTGCTCGCCAACGGAATCTACAACCCCGCGTGGTTGCGCGACCTCAACGCAATCCTCGCCTTCAGCCAGATCGAGCCCGACACCTCGCCCCCCAGTACACCGCGCCTGGCGTCGCAGAACGACATCGACAAGTTCCTCGACTCGCCGCTGTTCCCCAATGCGGGGAGCGACGAGCATCTGGAGCTCGACGCCCCGGTGCCCAACGTGCCCAACTCCCCTCGTGGCGGCGCGAGGGTTCGGCGTATGGACCCCGCGCTCGGCCGCGTCCTCGTCCCCGATACGCCCGCCGCGTCCCAAGTCGACCCATCGCAACCCGAGGCGTTTTCGCCGCCCCGCTCGAGGCTGACGCCCGCTCGCTGTAGGTCCACCGCAAGTTCGCTCGCCCGGGCGTCGCTAACGAAATATATATATAT